>QRFJ01005075.1:0-46995 GCA_006176705.1 Cocos nucifera | reverse complement strand
GAAAAATAGTAAATAAAAATTATTTAATTTTAAACATCTATGAATATGATTGATGATCATGTTCTTAGATTAGTTATAGAATAGCTTACATAGTTATCTAGATTAGAGTTTATTTTGATAGAATTAATTTAAATCTAATTTTTAGATTATTTGAGATATTTATTTAATCAAAAATATGCATGATTCAATACATGAGATGTAATATTTTTCAGATATTATTATAATAATTATAATATTAGAAAATAGTAAATAAATAGATCTAAAATATAATTTAATTAAATTAAATTAAAAATATGCCGGACTATTCTATAGAACTATTCTATTTTAGAACTAGTCATGCATATTTTCTAATCTTAGATCCAAATTATTTAATTTTAATTTTTCTAATTTAAGATCTGATCACATCTCATGTGACATCTAAAGTCATTTATTTTCTAATTAAAATAAAATATAAAATTAGATCTAAACACTTTAGAACCTTGGCTCTGATATCAGTTGAAGGGAAATCCTGATTTTTCGGACCAGGTTCGTTCAGATCTGATCGGATCAAGAGATATATTTCAAAAAATTTTTTCTTTGATCTAAATTAGATCTAGGATATTTTAGAACTAATTTTTATTATTCTAATAATAAAAATAAAATCTAGATAAATTAAATTTAATTTAATTTACCTTGATGTAGGATATTCTTATTATCCGTTTGATGATCCTGTAAGCAGCGGAAGGTTCTGGATCTAGCCATGCAAGTGCCTGGCCTCTACCGGTATCCACTTAGGCTGGATCTAAAGATCCTCTTCTTCTCTATCACATCTTCAAAAATCAGATCTGAATCTAATTTGGAGGATCTTTAAAACAACTTTCGAAGATCAGTAGTTGTCCTTTGCAGCGGTGCAGCATTCTGGCTTTCTATCGCCTTTCTCTCATCTAGATTGCACCAACTCAGATCCCAAACTACTTTGGGCATGGAGAGGAGAGGGAGAAGATGGACTTAGCATGGAGGAGGAAGAGAGAGGCAGCCTTGGGGCATGGAAATTATTTTCACTTTTTGAGTTGGGCGCAGGATCTTATTTATAGACTATGCGCGATCCAACTCCTCTTCTTCCCAACCAATCACAACTCTTTGTGAAATCAGATCTAAATCTGATTGATGAAAATAGAGTCCCTTGGATTCATCCTTAGATGGCACCTAAGACTAGTCAAAGTTAGTTCTTAGGAGGAGTCTAATCGGAATCCAAAAAGAAGATGGAGTTCCTATCCAACAGGGACTCCTGGGTGCCTCCTGATTGGTGGCATGCGCCCTCCTCCTTGCCAGCTTCGGGTAGGGGGATAAGCCCCCACCAGCTCTCCAATAGGTGCGAGATACATGGATAAAAGTCAAAGTGTCAATGGTAAACATTTGACCAGTCAAAGGTCAACTTTTGACTAAAGTTAAAGGACGAGAAATGGCAGGTGACCAAAATTGGCAGATATTATCTTACAAAATAAGACAATCCTTTTCTGATCTGGACTGGCTATAGTCAGACCAAGTGAAGGCCTCTGATCGAGCACAAACTCCTTTGGCTTAGTCAGGACAACTATTTATGATAGTAAAAGAAGAATGTTAGGTTCAATCGAGTGCTAGCACGATTTCCTTGAACCTAATTGAATCTCATTCAGATCAATTGAACTGGATCAGTTCAATTGATGATCACTAGATTCAAACCCTTATTTGTGTGACCTAGTTAGGTTCAGTTCTGTATGGTAATGGGATATGTCATGATCTCTATCATCGACATCATCGAAACTCCTTTCGATGGATCAGAACTCTTCTGATTCGAACAGCTAGAATGATCGATCATCTAAATCATTCTAATTGCTCCCAAAATCCACCAGTGACACCTAGCAGTATATGGTGGCAACCCATCAGAGCTGAATGCGAACCTCTTGGTGCAGCTACTTGTGTGATTAAGTTCTTCTATCTTGAGCCTCGATCAGATTAGGGTTAAGGTGAACTCGTCAAACCCTAGTTTCTGTCATATGATGTAATCATTCGATTCAAGTCCGATGTGAAAACCTAAATAGAAACTCTTTCTATTATTTCACTCTGCCATGGCCATGGGCTTCTGGACTTGATTCTCATGATCATCATAGGGTTGCTCCTCTACCACCGAGGTAGATAGATTCCATCTTGATGCAATCCAGTTCCAACAATGAACATGCTATAGCCAACATACACCTCAGGGTTCTGTATGGCTAGGAGACTGAGTTATGGTGTAGTCAAACTATAACACCCTCAAGGTGAACTATCGATGCACCTTAGGTCAAAGAACCAGATACACCACTGCAGCATCGAGTCAGTCATTGACGAGAAGGTAGACTTCCTAATGACTACTCGAGGTGGTCACGCTTAGTGCTCTCGTTCTCTAACGAGTACTTATACTCTTGCTCTGGTATCTCCACACCATAGACTCAAGACTCGTCTACTACAGAGAAGCGATTGTACACCAACCTTTCGGATCAATCACCATCCTTATGATGATCCTATGGTCGGAAGCATTTTATGAGTTAATAATGATTATTCATGTCTTAAATTTTCAACTCTTGAAAATATGAATTATCATTACCATTAACTCAAAGGATGTATTACAGACACAAAATACATATATGTGATAGAAAATAACCCATTTTATTTTTTTAGTCAAAATTATAATTTTGCCCCTAGAAGTGTATTACAAGTGTCAGCTAATTTTGACTTCTAGGGCACATATATCTAACAACATCAACAGACTCAGGCTCAGACCCAAATTTCATATATCCAAAACTATCAAAATAGACTCCAATCTCAAAATTATGCTTATAATAATGGTCAGCCTAATCAATCAACTCAGCCATTGCAGCCATCATACACATCTCCTCAACAGACCAATCTAGCTGATGATAGATTTAACCAACTTCAATAATTAATTTTGACTCAACAGCAATCTATCATCAGACTAGAAGCTCAAATAGAATAATTAGCTGAGTCTAATATGAGGAGAGAACTAGGTCAATTGCCGAGCCAACCAATTCATATAAATAACCCACCTAATATCCATCAACCATCTGGACTAAATTATCAATCTAATATCCCACCAAAGAATCCACAATTTGAGAATGCCAAAGTAATTTATGAATTTAAAAGTTATAGGATTCTTATGGATCCATACCAAGATCAAGTGAGAGAGGCTAGTACTGATGCTAGCCAAGATAAAAATTTAGAAAAAAAGATTAGTACTGAAGCTAACCATATAGAAGAACCTGAGCTTGAAACTAGTACTGATGCTAGTTCTAGTTTAAATAAGATAGATAAAGAAGAGAAGAGAATAGATGATTTACCTAAAACCTATAAACCAAAAATCCTGTTTCCTTCAACCCTAGAAGCCGGTTGTTCTCACAAAAATCAAGAGGTATACAAGAAAAGTCAATAGAGTTATTTAAGCAAGATCATATTAATTTACCTCCAGAATTAAAATCATCTTTAGTCATCCTTTTAGTACCCATTGTATCAAACTTAATTTCTAACTCAAAAACTCCATTCATGAGTATTTTAGAAGAACAAATAAGAGAAATTCTTGAAAAATAAGAGACTGAGAATGGGGTTATAAACTATGTTCCCAAAATTAAAAATGAATTCATCAATAAAGAGATCATAAACTATCTTCCTGAGATTCAATCCAAAATCGTTGAAATTTGTCAATCCAATATTTGACACAGGATAGATAGACTGCTTTGTGTCTGGCTGAAGATGGTAAACTTAGAGCTTGTTGAGAGGTAACCCAATATTTAGTTTTCCTTGGTCTAATTTATCTTCGTAATTTATTTTTTTTAGGATATTCTGAATAAGTTGGAGGAAGATCCCAAATTTTCAAAGGTATGTGCCTGACCATATACATTAAGTTAGGTGTATTCTTTCATGTTCATTATTGCATCCTTCTTCTCCATTAAGGACAATATCGATTAAATTGGGGTGGAAAATAATAAATTTTTTTAATTTTTTTAAAATTCTTAAAAAAGTTAGTATTTAGTATTTAGACATTTGATTATACTTAAGAATTGAATTGAATTAAGCATTTTTAAAAGAAAATTGATGCACAGATTAGAGAATTTATGAGATATTAAGGAATCAAGTATTAAGAAAACCCAATAAAGAGTTAAGTCTAGAATATAAAAAGTTTTTTTCTTTGAGCATTTCTAATTTTTTCTACTAGCATCAAAGAAAAGTCTACTTTTTATGGACTTGTGTAGGATAACTATACATTCTTCATATAAAAAAAATTATTAAAACAAAATAGTTTTCAAGTACTTCTCACTGAGCAACTAGGCCTCTTTACCTAAGCAAGCATTGAGTTTCACATCAAAAGATGGGAAGGACAAAGAAGCTCATTGTAAAGCTAGTCTTAACTCGTAGCCTGATTCGAGCTAGTAAGCTCTAGGGTTATTCTATTGTTGACGCACCAACTGGCATCACCTCTCTGGATACCAATTGATGTTCCATGATATCGCTCAAACACCAATCATCCTTGGCATCGCAAGTCCCGATACCATGTTGCGGAAGCTCCTAATCTTTAACACGAACCTAAAGGAACCTATGACGTTCTCTATAGATAGCAAATCACCGATCCTCCACCTGAATCTGTGATGGGGCACCTCCCTCCTTGGGCTTGAGGAAGATGCCCTCCTTCTCTAGGGCTTCTTTAAGAATCCTAGGATGGCAACTCTAGAGAAAAGAGAAGAAGAGAGTTAAGGGAGAAAAGGTCTGTATTCCACAGCATAATGAAATCCTAATACAACCTATGTATTTATACATAGCCATTAGGCCCGATCAGAAAAACTCTTCGGCTAATCCAATGCATGAAAGCACTCATCGAGCCCATGTATACCTATGTCTCCCATGCTCTCATGCTCTGGATTTAGACCCAACCCATACATGAATTAGCCCCCATAAGACCTCTCAAACCAGGCCTTAAGAGCCCTAGGATCATCCCAAATCCTTGCCCAACATAGACCCTCGCGTAGCTCAGCCTGTGCACTGAGCTAGCTCAGTCTCAGCACTGAGTCGACTAAGTTCCACTAGATCGGCTCTATCTGAAACTGAGTCGACCCAGTCCTGTACCATGTTAGCAGTCCCGAATGCGCAGCTCTCTATTTTGCCTATGCATTGAGACTTAACCGACCCAGTTTTGGACTAAGCTGGCTAATCCATAGAAAATCTTCTTTTTACAGTCTTGATTCTCCAGCTCTGGTTTCTTGCTTCACCTTATGTCCTAGGTCGCCGAAGCACCAACCAAGTCCCTGAAATCCTCGGAGCCAACCCCTTGACTCCTCCCATGGCCTCCCAAGGCTTGGGAGCACCACAAATCCTCACAATCTCCACCTTGGTGCCCCAAGCCTTAGCAAATCCCTCGGCAATGACCTCCTACACGTTTCTGCTATCCCTGCGCACTCGATAGCTCCTTGTGCAATCATCGCCTCTGCCAATCCTCTTCAACTATTATGCACCCTTATGGCCTTTGAGATGACCACCTCCATCGCTAAAGATCTTGGCTTGTACCTCTGCACCACCCTGAAATTATAGGATCCCTTCTGCTTAGCGGCTGGATCACTTTTTCTAAACTTCCCTAGAAAACCCACAACATTTCTGTACTAGCACTCGCTGCAAATCCTGACATGGTTTCCTCAGAACTATGCCTGTCCTCCTGCACATGCCACTCCACCTAGAACTGTGCATCACCGGTGCTCTAAACTCATGTCAAATTTCTCTCCAATTGTGAAACCACCTCTCCAAAGCTCCACCTATATCTGAAGTCCACCTAATGCCACAAAAGTCGACTCTATCACCAAGTCCCTTGAGGTCAACCACTCAATGCTGCACTGCTATACCTATCGCTGCACCTCAAACACCATCATACCCTTTTGAATCCTCCGCACTCCGTGGATTCCTTCAAAGCCATCTCGGATACCTCTACAACCAGCGGGCACCTCTAAAACCCAAGAGCTCATCCAACTCTTTTGAATCCAGCAATTGAAAATTAGAAAATTCCATCCTAGTCCTTCTCTTCTACCCCTACACTAGCCATCACTTCAGTTGTACCTGGAGAACCATCCTCCATCTGAACCGCAACTCTTCTTGGTGCTCCTGTAGAAGAAACCTGATCCATGATACTTTTGACTGTCTGAGACCTCCTGACGCTCTTTGAGATCTTCTGGCTCTTCTTGAGATCTGCTTTCGATCTCTCTGAGAAGCTTCTGACACCATCTACTGAGATACACTCCTCGACTGCTACACCATCGAGCCTCTCTCAGCCCCTGTGCCTCTATAATAGTACTCCTACAGCACTCCAACACTTTCTGACTCATCTCTGCACCACTCTACAGCCATCCAGCTCTAACCTACTAGACCTCCATGGATCATCCATCTCCATCGCTTCTAAGGCTTCGTAAATCCATGCTCTGGTCAAAATGCTAAATACATCTCCGACTACTTTCCCATCTTCCAGACACCGAAGAATGTACAGTCGCTTCTTCAACCTTCTGTCGACCATTACCCCTTGGAAAATCTCTCTTCAATAGCCCTACGCTGCCCATCTTGCTAAAGAATCTTGATGCTCTCTACTGAGATACCTCCCTTAATTACTGCATCACCGAGCCTCTTTCAACCCTGCATCTCCAGGAAAATAGTACTACAGCACTCCAGTGCTCCCTGTCTATCACATAACCATCATACACCCCAGTCTCTCCACCAAGACTGATCAGCAAATCATGCACCAAATCCTTCCATCCTAAGAAAATTTTTTTTCGTTACTCCTCTCAACCTCCACCTTCAACCCACTGCTCTCGGTTGGCCAAACCACACCAACAATATGGTAGATTTAAGACATACCATAGAATCCTTGTGCAGATTTTTGATTTTATCTTGTATGACTTCTCCTTTTCTTTCATGCACCATCAGGCTCTGATACTAGATGTTGGCACACCAACTGGCATCACCTCTCTAGATACCAATTGATGTTCCATGATATCACTTGAACGCCAATCATCCTTGGCATCACAAGCATCGATACTATATTGCGGAAGCTTTTGATCTTTAACATGGATCTGAAGGAACCTATGACATTCTCTATGAGTAGCAAACCATCGATCCTCCACCTGGATCTGTGATGGGGTGCCTCCCTCCTTGGGCTTAAGGGAGACACCCCCTTCTTTAGGGCTTCTTCAAGAACCCTAGTGTGGCAACTCTAGAGAGAAGAGAAGAAGAGAGTTGAGGAAGAAAAGGTCTGTATTCCACAGTATAATGGAATCCTAATACAACCTATGTATTTATACATAGCCATTAGGCCCGACCAAAAAAACTCTCCCATAAACCCAATACATGAAAGCACTCACTGAGCCCATGTCTCCCATGCTCTCATCCTCTGGATCTAGACCCAACCCATACATGAATTAGCATCCTTAAGACCTCTCAAACCAAGCCTTAAGACCCCTAGGATCATCCAAAACCCTAGTCCAAAATAGACCGTCGCATAACACTACCCGCACACTGAGCTGGCTCAGTCTCAGCACTGAGCCGACTAAGTTCCACTGGATTGGTTCAATCTGAAACTGAGCTGACCTAGTCCTGTGCTGTGCCTATAGTCCCAAATGCATAGCTCTCTATTTTGCCAATGCATTGAGACTTAACCAATTTAGCTTTGGACTGAGCCGACTAACCTACAGAAAATCTTCTTTCTACAGTCTTGATTCTCTGGCTTTGGTTTCTTTCTTCACCTTGTATCCCAAGTCTTCGAAGCACCAACCAAGCCCCTAGAATCCCCAGAGCCAACCTCCTAACTCCTTCCATGGCCTTCCAAGGCTTGGGAGCACCACAAATCCTCACATCTATACCTAGTGCCCTAAAGCCAACTGGTTTGGGAGTCATTGGCTCAAGACTCGCTACATGAATCAAATTGAAAGCTTAAGAGGTTAAGACATTCAATAGTGGTACAACGTTAAAAATATACATATATATTGGTTTTCCATCGAGTAACTGGATCTCGTTCCCTAAGTAAGAAATGATATTTACATCAAAAAGTGGGCAATGTAAAAAAAAATTAATAAATGAAAGATGAAAGTAACAATACACTTGCCCATATAAAAGTTTAGATGATTCAGAGATAAAGAAGGGATAATTTAAAAAAAATTTAGAAAAGTTGAGTATTTTTTACTTAATTTTTATATTGATAAGTATTAATACCCTAATGATATGTCTCACTTATATTCTACTGAATATTAATGATCATTTTGAAAATTATTTAGATAAAATTCAAAACTCTAAAGATAAAAGGTACTTAAAACTAAATTCTTTTTTTACTCAAGGATGAGCAAAGCTTAAGTTGGGGGGTGTGATAAGTACCAAAAATTTATCAATAAAAATATTAATTTATTAATTAATTTAAATTAATTTTTAAAAATAAATGATCAATTTATATATATTTTTTTATAAATTAATATTTTTATTAATTAAAAAATTAATTAAAAAATAATAAAAATTAAAAAATAAAATTTTTTATTAATGGAAAGAGCTCATTTTTTTGGTCATAATGAAATATGTTTGAAGCAAAATGGAGCTAAAATAGATCAGATATAAATTTTTAAAGATAAAAAAAATTAAATAAAAAAAATAGCTCAACCGGCTTCGCAAGCCAAGCCAGTGCACCATCAAAGCCAACTCAGCCATAGAAGAAGCCAACCAATCCATGAAACCAGGTGTGGACCATCAGCTCAGCGACAATCGATGAATCACGGAGCAACACGTGGTGGACCAAGATACTTAAAGGGTTTATAAAAGATCTATCATAGCTCACAGGGCATTTTGATTTTTTTACTTAGCAAAAGGAGGTGCTAATTGGTTGCAGTGTGTGGTGAGGTCGGTCCACACGATCCATGGAAATAGTAAGTGTGCGATCGGATGGCTGTGGTCAATATCGGATGGCTATGATGATTTTTTGGTTTAATTCAAACTCTATCAGCTTCATCCACACCATCTGACGGTAGCACTCAACCCAAATGATGATTTGACGGTCCATAGAGCTTTCGATGGTGATCAAGACACCCAACACACAATCAACAGCTAGATTTCCTCCTAATTAATGTGATCGGATGGTCAAAACTTAATCCGACCTGATCTAGGCTTATACACATTTGATTTTGGTAATTTTTGAAGCCTAGGATCACCATCTAACAGTCAGAACATGTAGAGGCTTCACAAGACCTTTGATCTAATGATTTTTTGCTATTTTCTTCAATAAACATGGATCTATACTTCTTCTTAGTCCCACATTGCTCAGCTATAAATCCTCCAACCCTCCAACACTTATAAATAAGACCCCAGACCTTCAAAATTCATTATCTTCGATCAAGGTGAAGCTTTGGTATAAGATGGAGCCAAGCTTTGGTTAATGGTTGCTTTGAGGCAACTGGTATCGAGAGAAAGAGCTAGGCTTCTACACTATCTTTCTGCCAATGCCAATCCAAGATCAAAGATCAGCCTATTTTAATTTTATTTTTTAAAAAATTATGTATTTAAATTATAAATTTTTTAATTAATATAATATTTAATTTTATACTCTTTAATTTCATGCTCTTTATTTTTATTATAATTTAATTTCTATAGTTTAATTATTGCTCTCTATTTTACTACAAGTGGATGTTAAGATATAAATAGTAGATCTTAGTACCAAATTTATTTTTTTATACTATTTAAATTCTACTTTTAATTTCTGACTTTAATTTTATTTTAAAATTTTTTTTTTTATAAAATTAAAGATTTTAAATCTAAAATACTACCTTTTCTGTGGATTCAATCTGACTCACTGCTATCCACATATTTTTAATTATTTTAAGAAGTCAAACTAAATTGATAAAGACGATATCTTAACAACAATATCGTGCTCTTATCAGCCTTCATTCTTAAATAGGAGTTAGCTGTGTTAGGAACAGTAGGAGAACCTCATCCTAAGATTGATGAAGACCTTCGATTCTTAAATATGAGGTTAATCTTTTTTTAACGAGGGTGAATACCATCTATACCCCAGGGGAGAGGCTCCTGCAATGGCCTTTTTGTGCCCCTGAAGAGAGGTCCATCCAACAGCCCATGGAGAGTGGCCCTCTCAATAATTCTTTTGTGCCTTGACAACATCATTAGGAATCGGAGGAGAACCTCATCCTAACGAGGGTGAAAGCCATTTTGATGAGGGCCTCCAATTCTTATATAGAAGGTTACCATATTAGGAACAAGAGGAGAACCTCATTCTAACATGGATGAAGACCTCTAGTTCTTAAATAGAAGATTAACCTCAACTTAACATGGTGAACACTAACTGCGCCGTAGGAAAGAATTCCTTGTAATGGCCCTTTTGTGTCCCGAGGGGAGGCCCGTCCAACGGCCCATGGGGAGAGGCTCTCTCAATGGCTCTTTTATACTCTGGCAACCTCATTAGGAACGGAAGGAGAACCTCATCCTAATGAGGATAAAAGCCATTTTGATGAAGGTCTTTGATTCTTAAATAAAAGGTTAATCATGTGAGGAATAGAAGGAGAACCTCATTCTAATATGGGTGAAGGCCTTCAATTCTTAAATAAGAGGTTAACTTTATCTTAACGAGGATAAAGACCATCTGTGGCCTAGAGGAGAGGACCCTATAATGGCCCTTTTATGCCACTAGGGAGAAGCCCTTCTAACGGCCCACTAGGAGAGGCTCTCTTAACGATCCTTTTATGCCCTGGCAATCTCGTTAGAAATAGGAGAAGAATCTCATCCTAACAAGGATAAAAGTCATTTTTATGATAGCCTTCAGCTCATAAATAGGAGGTTAACCATGTTAGAAATAAGAGGAGGATCTCATCCTAACGTGGGTGAAGTTCTTTACGAGGAATATTAGGGCCTGTGATTCCTAAACAGGAGATTAATCATATTAAGAACAAAAGGATGACCCCATCCTAATATGGGTGAAGGCCTCTACTTCTTAAACTGGAGGTTAACCACGTTAGGAATGTTAGATGAGTGCATTATAAGCCAGATTGGCTAATACTTGTAATACACTTTTTAGGAGCATTTTTATAATTATGACTTAAAATTAATAAAGAATTATTTTCTTCTATCACATTATATGAAAAGTGTCTGTGATATATCCTTTGAGTTAATGAAAATGATAATACATATTTTCAAGAGTTGAAAATTTAAGATATGTAATTTCATAATTAACTCATAAATTGCTTTCGATCGTGGGATCATCATGAGGATGGTGATCAATCTGAAAGGATGGTGTATGATCGCTTTCTTAGGATAGATGATTCTTGAGTCCATGATGTAGAGACACTAGAGTGAGAGTACAGGTACTCATTGAGAATGAGGATACTGAGTGTGGCCACCTCAAGCAGTTATAAGAGAGTCTACCTTCTCATCGATGACTAAGCTTGATGCTTCATTTATGTGTCTAGTACTTAGACCTGAGGTGTATCAATAGTTCACCTTGAGTGTATTATAGTTTGACTATACCATAACTCAATCTCCTAGCCATTCAAAATCCTAAGGTGCATGTTGGCTATAGCATGTTCATTGTAGGAACTGAAAAACACCAAGATGGGATTTACAAACCTTGGTAGAGGAGTAATCCTATGATGATCATGAGATTGAATCCTTAAGCCCAAGGCCATGGCTATGTGATGTGATAGAAAAGAGTTTTCTATTGGGGTTTCACAATAGATTCAAATCAAATAATTCATTCATATGATGGGTGGTGGGTTTGACGAGTTTACCATAACCCAAATCCTATTGGGACTCATGATAGAAGAATCCAATCACACAGGTAGCTACATCGAGAGGTTCACATTCAATTTTGATGGATTGCCACCATATTTTGCTAGGTGTCACTGATGAATTTTTGGAGCAATTAGAATGATCTTGATGATCGATCATTCTAATTGGGTAAATCAAAAAAGTTTCGATCAATTGAAAGATATTTCGATGATGTTTGTTAGGGGTGAACTTGCTCCTGCTGAAGTTCGGCTAGGTATCTGATTGCTGAATGATCTGAAGAAAAATCCTAATTTTTTGGATCAGGTTCGTTCAGATTTGATCGGATCAAGAGATATATTTTAAAATTTTTTTTCTTTGATCAGAATTAGATCTAAGATGTTTCTGATCAGATTTTCATTATTTTAATAATCAAAATAAAATATAAATAAATTAAATCAGATTTAATTTATCTTGATGTAGGGTAATCCTATTACCCGTTGATGTTCCTGTAAGTAGCGGAAGGTTCTGGATCTAGCCACGCAAGTGCCTGGCCTCTATCGGTATCTAGTTGGATTGAATCTAGAGATCCTATTCTTCTCTATCACGTCTCCAAAAATTAGATCTGAATCCAATTTAGAGGATCTTCAAAATAGCTTTCGAAGATCAGTAGTTGTCCTTTGCAGCACGCAGCCTTCTAGCTTTCTATTGCCTTTGTCTCGCCTAGATTGCACCAACTGAGATCCCAAACTTCTTTGGGTGTGGAGAGGAGAGGAAGAAGATGGACTTGGCATGGAGGAGGAGAGAGGCAGCCTTGGGGCATGGGAATTAGCATTCCCTCTTTAAGTTGGGCGCAGGGTCTTATTTATAGACTATGCGTGATCCAACTCCTCTTCTTCCCAACCAATCACAACTTTTTGTGAAATCAAATCTAAATCTGATTGATGGGAATAGAGTCCCTTGGATTCATCCTTAGATGATGCCTAAGACCAGTCAAACTTGATTCTTTGAAGGAGTCTATTTAGAATCCAAAAAGAAGATGGAGTCCCTATCCAACAGGGACTTCTGGCATGCGCCCTCCTCCTTGCCAGCTTCTGGCAGGGGGACAAGCCCCCACCAGCTCTCCAATAGGTGCATGACACATGGACAGAAGTCAAAGTGTCAATGGTCAACATTTGACTTGTCAAAGGTCAACTTTTGACCAAAGTCAAAGGACGAGAAATGGTAGGTGACCAAAAATGGCAGGTATTGTCTTACAAAATAAGACAACAACTTTTCTGACTTGAATAGGCTCCAGTCAGACCAAGTGAAGGCCTCTGATCGAGTACAAACTCCTTTGGCTCAGTCAGGATAACTATTTATAATAGCAAAAGAAGAACATTAGGTTCAATTGAGTGCTAGCATGATTCCTTTGAACCTAATTGAATCTCATTCAGATCAATTGAACTGGATCAGTTCGATTGATGATCACCAGATTCAAACCCTTGCTTGTGTGATCCAGTTAGGTTCAGTTCTGTATGGTAATGGGATATGTCATGATCTCTATCATCGACATCATCGAAACTCCTTTCGATGGATCAGAACTCTTCCGATTCGAGCAGCTAGAATGATCGATCATCTAAATCATTCTAATTGCTCCCAAAATCCACCAGTGACACCTAGCAGTATATGGTGGCAACCCATCAGAGCTGAATGTGAACCTCTTGGTGCAGCTACCTATGTGATTAAGTTCTTCTATCTTGAGCCCCGATCAGATTAGGGTTAAGGTGAACTCGTCAAACCCTAGTTTCTGTCATATGATGTAATCATTCGATTCAAGTCCGATGTGAAAATCTAAATAGAAACTCTTTCTATTATTTCACTCTTGCCATGGCCATGGGCTTCTGGACTTGATTCTCATGATCATCATAGGGCTGCTCCTCTACCACCGAGGTAGATAGATTCCATCTTGATGCAATCCAGTTCCTACAATGAACATGCTATAGCCAACATACACCTCAGGGTTCCATATGGCTAGGAGACCGAGTTATGGTGTAGTCAAACTATAACACCCTCAAGGTGAACTATCGATGCACCTCAGGTCAAAGAACCAGACACACCACTGCAGCATCGAGTCAGTCATTGATGAGAAGGTAGACTTCCTAATGACTACTCGAGGTGGTCATGCTCAGTGCCCTCGTTCTCTAACGAGTACCTATACTCTCGCTCCAATGTCTCCACACCATAGACTCAAGACTCATCTACTAAAGAGAAGCGATTGTACACCAACCTTCTGGATCAATCACCATCCTCGTGATGATCCTATGGTCGGGAGCATTTTATGAGTTAATAATGATTATTCATGTCTTAAATTTTCAACTCTTGAAAATATGAATTATCATTACCATTAACTCAAAGGATGTATCACAGACACTAAATACACATATGTGATAGAAAATAACCCATTTTATTGATTATAGTCAAAATTATAATTTTGCCCCTAGAAGTGTATTACAAGTGTCAGCCAATTCTGGCTTCTAGGGCACATATATCTAACAATCTCTCACTTTTTCTAAAGCCAATTGGCTATAAGTCTAAGTCCCATCTTCTCAAGGTGGGCTTCGATCTTCTGCTGGCCCAATGGCTTTGTAAGCGGGTCTGCCACATTATTTGTGGAGTCAACTCTCTTGACCTCGACGTAACCCTTCTCGAGGTAATCACGGATGAGGTGGTATCGTCGCTCAATGTGCTTGGAATTTTTGGTGAGACCTCGGCTCCTTAGCAAGGGCTATGGCACCATTGTTGTCGCAGTAAAGAGGAATGGCATCTGATGGCATTACTCCAATTTCTGCAGCAAACTTCTTGTACCAGAATGCTTCCTTCGCAGCCTCTGATGCAGCGATATATTCTGCTTCCATGGTGGAATCTGCTATCATGGTTTGCTTGGAACTCTTCCAGCTGACAGCACCACCATTGCACACAAACAGACTCCCAGATGTCGACTTTCGATCATCTACATCGGACATGAAAATCGAGTCTGTGTATCCCTGGACTTGGAGTTCTCCGTTACCAAAGACCAACATCATATCCTTAGTTCTTCTTAAGTACTTAAGGATACATTTCATAGAAGTCCAGTGTTCTTCACCTAGATTTGACTGATATCTACTTGTGACACTCACAGCATGGGCTATATCAGGTCGTGTACATAGCATGGCATACATGAGGCTCCCTATTGCAGAAGCATAAGGGATCTTGCTCATGTGTTCTATTTCCTCAGGTGTGCTAGGGCACATCTTCTTGGAAAGATGAATACCATGTCTGAAGGGTATTAATCCCCTCTTAGAGTTTTCCATACTAAACCTCTTTAGTACTTCCTCTATGTACATCTTCTGTGAAAGTCCTAGCATCCTATTCGGTCTATCCCTATAGACCTTAATTCCTAGAATAAAGGATGCTTCACCTAGGTCTTTCATGGAGAATTCCTTGGACAACCATATTTTGACTGTCGTCAACATGGGAATATCATTTCCAATAAGGAGGATGTCATCCACGTACAATACGAGGAAGACAACAGCGCTCCCACTAATCCTTTTTGAAGACACATGGTTCCTCTTCATTTTTGATGAAACCAAACGTTTTGATCACATCATTGAAACGAGTGTTCCAGCTCTGAGATGCTTGCTTAAGTCCATATATGGACCTTTGCAGCTTGCAAACCTTGTGATCAGTATCACTGGATGTGAAACCTAGCGGCTGTTCCATATAGATATCTTCCTCAAGATATCCATTTAAGAATGCCATTTTCACGTCCATTTGCCATATTTCATAATCAAAATAGGCTATAATGGCAAGCAATGTGCGGATGGATTTTAGCATAGCCACTGAGAAAAAGGTATCCTGATAGTCAATGCCTTCGTGTTGACTATAACCTTTTGCCACTAGTCTAGCCTTGAATGTCTCCACATTCCCATCTGCACCAATCTTTCTCTTGAAGATCCATTTACACCCAATAGGTACTATACCTTCTGGTGGATCTACCAAGGTCCAGACTTGGTTTGAGTGCATCGAGTCAATTTCTGACTGCATTGCCTCTAGCCATTTCTCGGAGTCGATATCTGATATCGCCTCATTGTAGGTTTTGGGATCATCACCATGAGCACCATTACCTACGAGGAACATTTCCTCTACTTCCTCTGAAATAATACCTAAGTATCTTTCAGGGGGACGGAAAACTCTTTTCGATCTATGAGGTGGAGGAGGTAGTGTTCTTATTGGCTCAACCTGATTTGGTTCCAATTGGTCCTTAGCTCATTGTACTTGTGAGACTTTCTCATCAAGCTTAATCTGCTTTCCAATGCCGCTATCTTGAATAAACTATTTTTCAAGAAAGATGGCACGTCGACTCACAATCACATTATGGTCTTCTGGAATGTAGAAATAGTATCCTAATGACTCTTTAGGATATCCTATGAATCGAGCTCTGAAGGACCTAAACTCTAACTTGTCCGCTTGTTGTCTTTTGACATGAGCCGGACAACCCCAAATTCTGAGATGACTCAGACTTGGTTTCTTACCGTGCCATATCTCATACGGTGTGGTAGGAACAGTTTTAGAGGGAACCCTATTCAGTAGATAAATTGAAGTTAACAATAAGTGTCCCCAAAGAAAATTAGGAAGGTCTGTGAAGCTCATCATGGATCGGACCATATCCAATAGAGTCCGATTTTTCCATTCTGAAATCCCATTGAGTTGAGGTGTTCTTGGTGGAGTCCATTGAGAGACTATGCCATTTTCCTTGAGATAGTCTAGAAATTTTTGGCTAAGGTATTCACCTCCTCGATCTGATCAAAGAATCTTAATGGATTTTTCAGTTTATTTTTCTACTTCATGTCTGAATTCTTTGAACTTTTCAAAAGCTTCAGACTTCTATCTCATAAGATACACATACCCATACCTAGACAGATCATCGGTAAAGGTAATGAAGTAGACAAAATTGCCTCTAGCCGGCACATCAAATGGGCCACACACATCAGTATGTACTAGGGCAAGGAGATCTGTGGCCCTTTCCCCATGTCCTACAAAAGGGAAGTTTAGTCATTTTGCCTTGAAGACAAGATTCACAAGTTGGATATGACTCAGAAGTCAATGGACTCAATAGCCCATTTTTCTCTAATTTGTTGATCCTATCTTCTGCTATATGACCTAATCTCAGGTGCCATAGATACCTGTCGTTTGGACTATTCCTAAGTCGTTTGGCATTCACGTTTTGCTCGATAGTTAGAACAAATACATCAATATGTAGCTAATAAAGACCGTTAATAAGAAAACTATTTGCAATTTTATTTTTTTCATAAAGAATATTATAATGATTCTTAAAGAAGGTAATCACATAGCCTTCTAGTGCTAAGCATGAAACAGAAATCAAATTCTTACTAGCTGCAGGCACATAATAACAGTCTTTCAAAACTAAGTCTAAATCAGATGACAATCGAAGAGGATATTGATAAGTATCATAAATTCATCAATAAAAGTATTAATTTATTAATTAATTTATATTAATTTTTAAGAATTATTAATCAATTTATATATAATTTTTAAAAAATTCATATTTTTATTAATTAAAAAATTAATTAAAAAATAATAAAATTTAAAAAATAAAATTTTATTATCAATGGAAAGAGCTTATTTTTCTAATCATAATAAAATAAATTTTAAGTAAAATAAAGCTAAAACAGAAAAGATATGAATTTTTAATGATATAAAATAAATAAAAATTAAATAAAAAAGAAAATGGCTCAGTCGACTCCGTAAGCCGAGCCACTAAGCCAAGCCAAGCCATCAAAGCCCACTCAGCCATTTAAGCCATCAGTCGGTCTGCGATCCAGGCGTGGACCGCCAGCTCAGCAGAAACCAATGAATCAGAGATTGCCACGTGGCGGACCTAGACCCTTAAAGGGTCCACAGAAATTTATCATGGCTCATAGGATATTTTGGTCTTTTCACCTAGCGACAAGAGCGCTGATTGGCTACAGTGTGCGATGCGGCCGATCCACATGGTCCATGGGAACAGTAATTGCGTGATCGGACAGTTGCGGTTGATTGCGGTCAAGATCGGACGGCGGTGGTTATTTTTGGGTTTGATTCAAATTCTATCAGCGATCTGGCATGATCCGATGGCCAGAAAACCAAGTGATGAAGATCCAACAGTCCAGAATACCGACAATGATCAGGACTCCCGAAGCATGATTTACGGCCAGATTTCATCTATCCACGCACGATCGAACGGTTAGAATTTAATCCGACCCGATCTGGGCTGATATGCATCCGATTTTGATGATTTTTGGACCGTTGGATTCCTATTGAATGGCCAGATTTCACCAAGCTTACCAGAGTCATATCAGAGCTATTTTGATTCAAATTTTATTTAAATTTCTTTATATTTTGATGATTACAAAGGCTATTAGTCCCACATTGCCTTTAGAAAAAAATATCCAGCCCTCCTAGCTCTATAAAAAGGATTCCAAGCCTCCAGAAATCAACATCTCCGATCAAGATGAAGCTTTGGTACAGGGCAAAGCCAAGCTATGGGTTAAAAGCTGCTTCGAAGCAATGGATGCCGAGAAGAAGAGCCAAGCTTCTACACCATCTTTCTGCCAATGCCGATCCAAGATCAGAGATCATGCTATTTTATTTTTTTAAATTCTATGTATTTAAATTCTAAAATTTTAATTAATAAAAATTTTATTTTTTCACATTAATTTCATACTTTTTATTGCAATTTAATTTTTATAGTTTAATTATTACTTTTTATTTTATTGCAAGTAGATGCTAAGATCTAATTAGTAGATCTTAGTACTAAGTTTAAATTCTTGCATCTTTTAATTTTCGCTTTTTATTTTCCGACTTCACTTTTGATTCCAAAACTCTTCTCTTTTCTTTTCTTTTTTATAAAATCAAAGATTTTAAATCTAAAAATACTATCTTATGGATTCGATCCGACTCACTGCTATCTACGCATTTTAAATTATTTTAAAAAATCTGATTAAACTGATAAACACCGTGTCTTAGAGACAACATCGCATTCCTATTAAGTTTTTGGCGTCGTTGCCGGGGAAGGCATGGACATTAAAATTTTGATCTCTTTGATTTTTTTGTAAATAAATTATAAATAAATTTTTTATTTTCTTATAAATATTGCTTGCTAATTTTTTTTATTATTTTATAGAAAAAAATTAAAGAACAAAAAGAATTAGAAGTTTTGCTTGGTGAGATCAATCCTAATCCTAGTTCTCTTTTCTTTTTATTTTACTTATTTATTTATTTTATTTTTAAATTAATTTTAAAAAATATTTATTTAAATCTAATTAAAAATCTCATGATAAGATTAGAAATCTTAACTGCTTAAAGCATGCATCATAGTAGTTTTATTTTTATTTTTATTTTTATTTTTTTTATTTTTTTATTTTTTGGTGATTGCTGGAGGCAAGGTAAGCCTTTCAGAATTCAATTAGTTGCATGCATCTAGTTTAAATTGCATAGAATCCTTTAATTAAAAATTTTTTATGCATATTCATATTAAATCAAATTAAGGGCACAACCCAATTAAACAAGATAAGGTGGGGATTTGATCACCTTCCTTAGCCCATAAATAACCAACCAGCATCCTGCATTGACCTAAGCCTTTAATTTTAAAATCAATTAAACATCAACCCTAGGAACTTGAGCTCAATAGGATAAGGAACCCTAAGAGTTGAACTAGATTAGCATTAGTCAATTTGACTGGTGTCTAGGAAAGTGGTTCAGAGACGATTGGGTCCAAAAGAAGGTGGTTTCTAATTGATTCCATTCACTTACCTGGCCAAGCACAATTGGTGTCTAAGGCAAGCAACGGGGGGACTCCCACTGACCTTACACTTACCTGACCAGTTGATTGGCTAATCCTACACTTGGAGGACTTGAAGGTGACCTTGGCAGTTAGGAGCTGTCTAGATCTAGGACAACCTTTAGTCAAAATTGATTGACCAACTTGATTGCTCACCAACATTAAATCTAATTAAACCTAATTCTTCTCTTTCTTCTTAGTTCTAGGATTTCTTAGGACCTTTTCTTTAGAACTCTTCTTTCTTTCTTCTCCTTACTCCTCTAAAAATAAAATAAAATAAAATAAAATAAAAATAAAATTAAACTAACTAAAAAATATTAAAAATAATAATTAAATTAAATTAAATTAAATTAAAATTAACAAATAAAATAATTTTTAATATAATAAAATAATAATAATAAAAAATAAAAAAACAACAAAAAAAAAATTTAAAATTTTTTTTTGAACCATACATTAGGGTTACACTAATACATGCATGGTAGGAAATTGCTTTTTCTGATTTAGTTGAACTTAATTGAATGGTTGATTCACATTAAACATAATAATGGCTAATATGAGCCTAATAGTCCAAAAATTAGATAAAGTTGACCTTCTTACTCAGAAAATAGATCAACTCCTAACCCAAGGTCAACAATCTCCTGCATAATTCACATCAACTTCTAATTATTAGGAGATTTATTCAATCTGTGCTAACCCAACCCATCATGTGAGTGAAAATCCTATGACTGCACAGTTTTCACATTTTATCCAAGAACAAGTTCAAGCTGCTCAAGGATACTCCAAATTGATTAATGACCCATTTTCAAATTCATATAATTCAGATTGGAGTAACTTTAATTTTTCTTGGACATCCCAACAGACTCAAGCTCAGACCCAAATTTCATTTGAGCAAAATTATCAAAATAGATCCTAATATCAAAATTATGCCTATAATAATGGTCAGCCTAGTAAGTTTATCCAGCCATCATATTATAATCAGCCCTCATACCCACCTCTTCAATAAATTAATCTAGCTGATGATAGATTTAATCAACTTCAATAATTGATTCTAACTCAACAGCAATATATCGCTAAGCTTGAAGCTCAAATTGGACAATTAGTTGAGTCTAACATGAGGAGAGAACTAGATCAACTATCGAACCTACCAATTTCAAACAACCCATCTAATGTCCACCAATCACCTGGACCAAGTTATCAATTTAATGTGTCACCTAAGAATCCTCAATTAGAGAATGCCAAAGTAATTCCCGAACTTAAAAGCTATAGGATTCTTATGGACCCATACCAAGATCAGGTGAGAGAAAATAAAAATTTGGAGGAACTAGTTAGTACTATGACTAACCACATAGAAGAACCCGAGCCAGAAATTAGTGCTGATGCTAGTTCCAGTTTAAATGAGATAGAAATAGAAAAAAAAAGAATAGATGATTTATCCGAGACTTATAAACCTAATGTCCTATTCCCTTTAACCCTAGAAGCTAGTTCTTCTTATAAAAATCAAGAGGCATGTAATGAAATATCAATGGAGTTATCTAAGCAAGATCATATTAATTTACCTCCAGAATTAAAACTGCCTTTACTCACCATTCCAGCACCCATTGAATCAAACTTAACTCCTAATACAAAAACTCAATTCATGAGCATTTTAGAAGAATAAATAGGAGAAATTCTTAATAAATATGGGTCTGAGAATGGAATCATAAATTATATCTCAAAAATTAATAAAGATTATATTAATAATAAGATTATAAATCAACTTTCTAAGATTGGCAATCCAAAACCATTGAAATTTGTCAATCCAATATTCGACACAGGATAGTGAGCTGCATTGTGTCTGGCTGAAGATGGTAAATTTAGTACTTGTTGGGAGGTAACCCAATATTTAGTTTTTATCTAATTTATCTTTTTAGTTTATTTTTTTTTAGGATAATTTGAATAAGTTGGAGGAAGAGCCCAAATTTTCAAAGGCATGTGCTGAACCAAAGATATAGTCAGGTGTATTTTTAAATATTCTTTATTACATCTTTTATTTTTATTTTTATTCTTTTTTCTTCATTGAGGACAATGTCGATTAAGTTGGGGGGGAGAAAAAATTAAAATTTTAAAATTTTAAATCCTCAAAAAAGTTGGTATTTAGTATTTAGACACCTGATTATGCTTAAGAATCGAATTAAACTATGCATTTTTAAAAGAAAATTGATGCACAGATTAGAGAATCTATGAGATATTAAAGAATCAAGTATTAAGAAAATTCAATAAAGAGTTAAGTTTAGAACATAAAATTTTTTTTCTTAGAGCATTTCTAATTATTTCTATTAGCATCAAAGAAAAGTCTACTTTTTATAGGCTTGTGTAGGATAACTATATGTTTCTTCATATAAAAAATTTATTTTAATAAAATAGTTTTCAAGTACTTCTCACTGAGTAACCGAGCCTCTTTGCCTAAGCAAGCATTGAGTTTTACATCAAAAGGTAGGAAGGGCAAAGAAGCTCGTTGTAAAGCTAGTCTTAACTCGTAGCCTATTTGATTCGAGCTAGTAAGCCCGAGGGATATTCTATACCTAGTGCTCTAAAGCCAACTGGTTTAGGAGTCATTGGCCCAAGACTCGCTACATGGATCAAATAAAAAGCTTAAGGGAGTTAAGATACTCAATAGTGGTACAACGTTAAAAAAAAAAAAAAAAAAAAAAAAAAAAAAAAAAAAAAAAAGGTTTCCCACCGAGTAACGAAGTCCCGTTGCCTAAGTAAGCAATGATATTCACATCAAAAAGTGGGCAATGTGAAAATAAAAATTAATAAATGAAGGATGGAAGTAGCAATACACTTGCCTATATGAAAGTTTAGACAAATCAGAGATAAAGATAGGATAATTTAGAAAAGATTCTAAAAAATTTAATATTTTTTACTTAATTTTTCTATTGATAAGTATTAATACTCCAATGATATATCTCATTTAAGCTCTACTGAATATCAATGGCCATTTTGAAAATTGCTTAGGTAAAATTCGAAACTCTAAAGTTAAAAGGTATTTAAAACTAAATTCTTTCTTAACTTGAGGACGAGCAAAGCTTAAGTTGGAGGGTGTGATAAACATCATAAATTCACCAATAAAAGTATTAATTTATTAATTAATTTTTATTAATTTTTAAGAATTATTAATCAATTTATATATAATTTTTGAAAAATTTATATTTTTATTAATTAAAAAAATTAATTAAAAAATAATAAAAATAAAAAAATAAAATTTTATTATCAATGGAAAGAGCTCATTTTTTTGATCACAACGAAATAAATTTTAAGTAAAATGGAGCTAAAACAGAAAAGATATGAATTTTTAAATATATAAAATAAATAAAAATTAAATTAAAAAAAATGGCTTAGCCGACTCCGTAAGCCAAGCCACCAAGTCAAGCCAAGCCATCAAAGCCGACTCAGCCATTTAAGCCATCAGTCGATCCATGATCCAGGTGTGGACCGCCAGCATAGCAGAAACCAACGAATCAGAGATTGCCACGTGGCGGACCTAGACCCTTAAAGGGTCCACAGAAATTTATCATGGCTCATAGGATATTTTGGTCTTTTCACCTAGTGACAAGAGCGCTGATTGGCTATGGTGTGTGGTGTGATCGGTCCACATGGTCCATGGGAATAGTAATTGCACGATCGAATGGCTGTGGTTGATTACGGTCAAGATCAAATGGTGGTGGTTATTCTCAGGTTTGATTCAAATTCTATCAGTGATCTGGCACGATCCGATGGCCAAAAAACCAAGTGTCGAAGATCCAACGGTCCAAAATACTCTCGATAATGATCAGGACTCCCAAAGCATAATTTGCGGCCAGATTTCATCTATCAACTTGCGATCGGACGGTCAAAATTTAATCCAACCCGATCTGGGCTGATATGCATATGATTTTGATGATTTTTGGACCGTTGGATTCCTATTGAATGGCTAAATTTCACCAAGCTTACCAGAGTTGTATTAGAGCTATTTTGATTCAAATTTTATTCGAATTTCTTTATATTTTGATGATTATAAAGGCTATTAGTTCCACATTGCCTTTAGAAAAAAATATCCAACCCTCCTAGCTCTATAAAAAGGATTCCAAGCCTCCAAAAATCAACATCTTCGATCAAAATGAAGCTTTGGTATAGGACAAAGCCAGGCTATGGGTTAAAGGCTGCTTTGAAGCAATGGATGCCGAGAAGAAGAGCCAAGCTTCTACACCATCTTTCTGCCAATGCCGATCCAAGATCAAAGATCAGGCTATTTTATTTTTTTTAAATTCTATGTATTTAAATTCTAAAATTTTAATTAATAAAAATTTTATTTTTATACTTTAATTTCTTACTTTTTATTATAATTTTATTTCTATACTTTAATTATTATTTTTTATTTTATTGCAAGTAGATGCTAAGATCTAATTAGTAGATCTTAGTACCAAGTTTAAATTTCTGCATCTTTTAATTTTTGCTTTTTATTTTCCGACCTCACTTTTGATCCCAAAACTCTTCACTTTTGGTTTTTTCTTTCGTAAAATGAAAGATTTCAAATCTAAAAACACTACCTTCCCTATGGATTCGACCTGACTCACTACTATCTACGCATTTTTAATTATTTTAAGAAATCGAATTAAATTGATAAACACGGTGTCTTAACGACAACATCGCGTTCCTATCAGGTATGTTCCCCCTGCCACTGCAGCAACTCTTGCTTCATTTTCGATGCGTAGGATCATGTCTCCATCCCTCAGCCTCCTGCTATCCTCAAGACCCTGCATGGAAGTGCACAGATGAGCACTAGAACCAGGTCAAGCACCCATCTGGATGTAGAAGAAATCATAAGGTTAGACTCAATAATGAGCATACCTCCAGAAGGACCTTCCTTCTTATTCTTCAGGGTGGCCAGGTAAGTAGGGCAGTTCCGCTTTCAGTGGCCTTCGCTGTTGCAATGGAAATACTTTTCTTTGACAACGACTTTTTTCTTTGGCTCTGTCTTCTTCTTCTTTTCTCCTTCCACTACCTTCTGGTTTTTCACAGACTTCTTTTTCTTTCCAGAAGACTTTCTTTTGGAAGAAGTCTGTTCCATAGCAAGAACTGAAACTTTAGAACCTTTCATAGAAAGCTCAGCGGTGACTAGCATGTTCATTAATTCGACCAAGAAATTTTGAAGTTTATGCATGTGGTAATTCATGATGAATTGCCCATATGCATCAGTCAAGGGTTGCAGAATAACATCATTTTGTAGATCCAAGTCTAACTTCACACCGAGCTTCTCAAGCTCTTCCAAGTCCTTGATCATCATCAGATAGTGATCTTGGACTGACTGCCCATCATACATCTTAGCCTTAAAAAGTCGTTTCGTGACTTGATACATGGCTACATGACTCTGTTCACCAAACATCTCTTATAGGTGAGCCAACATTTGGCGAGCAATCTCGATATTTTCATGTTGGCACTGGAGCTCATCAGATATCGAGCCCAACATGTAATATCTGGCCTTATTATCTTCGTCTATCCATTTTTCTAGAGACGCTCTCTGTTCAGCGAATGGATGGGCTGGTAAGGTGGGAGGGTCCTGGTCTAATATATGGGTTAACTTCTCAAAATTCAAAATGATTTTGTAGTTCCTGAACCAATCTTTATAATTGGGTCCGATCAGTCTATGTGTGTCCAGGATACATGCTAATGGGTTGGACGCATATTTTCCTTTAGAGAGTCAAAGATTCTAGTTAGATACTGTAATTATGACTTGACCAATTTATTTAGAGATTTTATTTTTAAATAAATTAGCTTTCACTATTTTTTTGGATCCCTACACTCCCTCTGTAGAGATGCAAAAATCTCTACAATTAATGATTTCTAGTGGGTGGTGCGGTCTCACCAACTGACTCATCACCTCACCTAACAGTTATTGGTGATGGGTTAGCCAATGAGTGAACAACTCTTGTTCAATGATTCTCTAATCATGGTGCACCCAAACTTGGTCTCTAATTCATGAATCTCACCATATCCAAAATATTGATCCACTCCTTAGTTAAGTCAGATGCACCATTTGCACAGATTGGATTCCTAATTGAGTCGCTCACCGTATTCGGAATATTGAGCCCAACTAATCCTCCTACCCATAGCATCCATTGCCTAATAGACATGGTTGCATCTTTCTGGTGCAATTGAGCCACTGTATCCAGCCGAGAACAATCAACCCCAGAAAGGGCCGCACATCTACAATGGTGGAAGACCTCAGACTTAATCTTTTCTTAGGGAGAATTGATTCAGATCTCATTAAACTAGACTTGTCATAGTCATAACAATTATGACTAACCTAGTGGCATGGGTTAGCTCGGATTATTGACCACCTCAAATCAGAACTGTGTCAACAGATATGGCCAGGTAAGTGAGATCGGTGGAAGGAATATGCCATTAACTCGTACAAGAATGCATTCAGGTCGAGTAGCTTCCCAATTAAAAACCTAGTCGGATCGTATGTGCCAAACTTACCTTAGACACCAAATTATTGAGTCAGAACCAATTGGGTTAGCCTACAATCCTAGACTCTAACCTCTGAGCCTAATTAGGTCTTGCTTGATCGTGACTCGATCTTGACCCAGACTTAATCCTATTAGGCTGGTCAATTTAAGCATTGTTGATCCCATCTAACCAACTCTTGATTTAGTTTGATCAACCGCTTAGACCTAATTGAGCTACCCAAGCCCGAACCCAGTATTATGAATATGTCTTAGATCTAAAATTCTCAATTTTAGACCTAATTAATATTCCATAATCTTAATTCTTAATTAAGTAGGGTTCATAAACAAAATATGCATAATAAATCCTAGGGTTTCAGGATCTAGGGTTTTGCAGAAAGTAAGTTTTGGATTTTCTGATTAAGGACGAATGCGCAGCACCCCTACACATCATAAGAACATCCCATCGGATGGAAAGAGAGGGCCTTTAAACCCTTCTTCGTTCTTATGATCGGACGGCCAAGAGGAACGTCTTAATCAGGAACATGTAATACTACAAAATAGTTTTAGATCTATATCATATATCTCATATATAAATTAGATCTAATCATGGCATATTTTGCATACATCTCATGTATCGAATCATGCATATTTTCAGATCTAAATTATCTCATAATAATCTAAAAAAAAATTAGATTAATCAAAATTAAATCTTATCTAGAAATTATGTAGAACTATTCTACAACTATCTAGACATGCATCAATCATATCTCATATGATGATAAAATTAAATAATTTTTATTTACTATTTTTTAGATATTATTATAATAATTATAATATCAAAAAATAGTAAATAAATAGATCTAAAATATGATTTAATCAAATTAAATTTTAAACATGCAAGACTATTCTATAGAACTATTCTATTTTAGAATTAGTCATGCATATTTTCTAATCTTAGATCCAAATTATTTAATTTTAATTTTTTTTGATTTTAGATCTAATTACATCTCATGTGACATCTGAATTTACTTATTTTTTGGTTAAAATAAAATATAAAATTAGATCTAAATACTTTAGAACCATGGCTCTAATATCAGTTGAAGGAAAATCCTAATTTTTCGGACCAGGTTCATTCAGATTTGATCGGATCAAGAGATATATTTTAAAAATTTTTCTCTTTGATCCATATTAGATCTAGGATATTTTAGATTTGATTTTCATTATTTTAATAATCAAAATAAAATATAGATAAATTAAATCAGATTTAATTTATCTTGATGTTGGGTAATCCTATTACCCATTGATGATCCTATAAGCAGCAGAAGGTTCTGGATCTAGCCATGCAAGTGCCTGGGCTCTACTAGTATCCACTTGGGCTAGATTTAGAGATTCTTTTCTTCTCTATCATATCTCCAAAAATTAGATCTGAATTTAATTTGGAGGATCTTCAAAATAGCTTTCGATGATCAGCAGTTGTCCTTTGCAGCAGCGTAGCCTTCTAGCTTTCTGTCGCCTTTATCTCATCTAGATTGCACCAACTGAGATCCCAAACTTCTTTGGGCATGGAGAGGAGAGGAAGAAGATGGACTTGGCATGGAGGAGGAGAGAGGCAGCCTTGGGGCATGAGAATTTGCATTCTCTCTTTGAGTTGGGCGTAGGGTCTTATTTTCTATAGACTATGCGTGATCCAACTCCTCTTCTTCCCAACCAATCACAACTCTTTGTGAAATCAGATCTAAATCTGATTGGTGGGAATAGAGTTTCTTGGATTTATCCTTAGATGGTGCCTAAGACCAGTCAAACTTGGTTCTTGGGAGGAGTCTATTTGGAATCCAAAATGGAGACGGAGTCCCTGTCCAACAGGGACTCCTGGGTGCCTCCAGGCATGCGCCGTCCTCCTTGCCAGCTTCTGGCATTGGGAAAAGCCCCCACCAGCTCTCCAATAGGTGCATGATATGTGGATAGAAGTCAAAGTACCAATGGTCAATATTTGACCAATCAAAGATCAACTTTTGACCAATGTCAAAGGACGAAAAATAGCAGGTGACCAAAAATGGTAGGTATTGTCTTACAAAATAAGACAACCCTTTTCTAATCTGGACAGGCTCCAGTCAGACCAAGTGAAGGCCTCTGATCAAGTACAAACTCCTTTAGCTCAGTCAGGACAACTATTTATGATAGTAAAAGAAGAACGTTAGGTTCAATCGAGCGCTAGCATGATTCCTTTGAACCTAATTGAATCTCATTCAGATCAATTGAACTGGATCAATTTAATTGATGATCACCAGATTCAAACCCTTATTTGTGTGACCCAGTTAGGATTCAGTTCTATATGGTAATGGGATATGTCATGATCTCTATCATCGACATCATCAAAACTCCTTTCGATGGATCAAAACTCTTCTGATTCAAACAGCTAGAATGATCGATCATCTAAATCATTCTAATTGCTCCCAAAAATCCACTAGTGACACCTAGCAGTATATGGTGGCAACCCATCAGAGCTGAATGCGAACCTCTTGGTGCAGCTACCTGTGTGATTAAGTTCTTCTATCTTGAGCCCCGATCAGATTAGGGTTAAGGTGAACTCGTCAAACCCTAGTTTCTATCATATGATGTAATCATTCGATTCAAGTCCGATGTGAAAACCTAAATAGAAACTCTTTCTATTATTTCACTCTACCATGACCATGGGCTTCTGGACTTGATTCTCATGATCATCATAGCGCTACTCCTTTACCACCAAGGTAGATAGATTCCATCTTGATGCAATCCAGTTCCTACAATGAACATGCTATAGCCAACATACACCTCAGGGTTTCGGATGGCTAGGAGACTGAGTTATGGTGCAGTCAAACTATAACACCCTCAAGGTGAACTGCCGATGTACCTCAGGTCAAAAAACTAGACACACCACTATAGCATCGAGTCAGTCATTGACGAGAAGGAAGACTTTCTAATGACTACTCGAGGTGGTCATGCTTAGTACCCTCATTCTCTAATGAGTACCTGTACTCTCACTTCAGTGTCTCCACACCGTAGACTCAAGACTCATCTACTAAAGAGAAGCGATTGTACACCAACCTTCGAATCAATCACCATCCTTGTGATGATCCTTTGATCGGAAGCATTTTATGAGTTAATAATGATTATTCATATCTTAAAATTTCAACTCTTGAAAATATGAATTATTATTACCATTAACTTAAAAAATGTATCACAGACACTAAATACACTCATGTGATAGAAAATAACCTATTTTATTGATTATAGTCAAAATTATAATTTTGCCCCTAGAAGTTTATTACAAGTGTCAGCCAATTCTGACTTTTAGAGCACATATATCTAACATGATCCTATCTGGTAGTGATGACCAAGATTGATCCTCAACCGAATTTCCAAGATCCCTTCAGACTTCATCTAGATGAGCTTGAATAGTAGGAGTGGCTGAGCTCCTCCACCCTAGGCTATCAGCTCTCCTCCTTCCAAACTTCTCCACCAGTCAGCTCTCCTTCTTTTGGACTTCTCCACCAGTCAAGCTCCTTCCGAACTTCTCCTTCAGTCGAACTCCTTCGCCAGTCGAACTCCTCCTGGACTCTCCTTCTATCAAACTTCTTTTGAACTTCTTTCGCTTGCTTAGAAGGATCCCAACACTGACTCTCAATATGATGAATAATGACCCATGCATAGCTGATCTCGAGAACCTTTGACCTCCTCTAAAAGAACATCAATGAGGGATGCTCCATCATCTACAATCGTCTCATCTGAACTCTAGCTGGCATGTCACAACAACAGACACTATCCTTTATAACGAACTTCATGTGGCCCTGAATGACCCACTATCGGATGGTTACGGCTATCACTATCAGTTTATTATAGGCTCTGCCTATATAAGACACCCTTCAGAAATGCTTCCCCCATCGAAAAGCTCTCTTCTCCATCTTGATACTCTACTACTTTCTCTATTGAGCATTCCATTTTTGTTGGCTGGAAGAGCTGACTTGACCATCAGAGGGTCCTCCTAGAGCCACCCCTCCTCTGGTTGGACTTCTTTTGTAGGTCCTGATGGTGACCTCAGCTTCTCCAACTCCAGCCAATTTTGATGTCAACCAAATTTTGCACCAACAGGATTGGCGCTAGAGGAAGGATCCTATTTCCCTTGAGGTTTTCTTGTTCTTAAAGGAATGCTCAGTAAAGAACTCTCTTCTTCTCCCTTGGAGTTCTTCTTCCCCAGCTGATCTCATGAGGATGCCTCCTAGAAAGGCTTCCATCCGATGGTCGACTGCCTCCATGGCTAGATCTCATCCAGATCTGCTCATCCCTGTCTCATCCCTGGTAACTCAAGCTCCATCGGTGGCAATGGTAGACGTAGAGCAATTTAATCTACTGGTCTAGCAGGTTAGGGGCCTCACTGAAGTAGTGCAGGCCATGCAGCAGTAGTGGCCTCCGGTGCCTATCCAATTGGAGCAGGGTTTTCCAAAACCTCAGGATCTAGTTTGGGGATAATCAATTTAGGTGAGTCGACTGGTAACTTTTGAAAAAGAGAAGCAAAGGGGAGAGAGCCCCTGCTCCAATCATGATTCTACCCCTGGATGGACTTTGCCCCCATTCAACCAAAGGACTTTGTGTTAGATATGTATGTCCTAAAAGCCAGAATTGGCTGACACTTGTAATACACATCTAAGAATAAAATTATAATTTTGATTATAAATAATAAAATAGATTATTTTCTATCATAATGTATATTTGAAAGTATCTGTGATACATCCCTTGAGTTAATGGTAATGACAATTCATATTTTCAAGAGTTGAAAATTTAAGACATGAATTTTCATTATTAACTCATAAAATGCTTTCGACCGTAGGATCATCGTAAGGATGATAATTGATCTGGAAGATTGGGGTATGATCGCTTGTTTCGGATAGATGAGTCTTGAGTCTATGGTGTAGAGACATTGGAGCGAGTGTACAGGTACTCGTTAGAGAACGAAGGCACTGAGCGTGACCATCTCGAGCGGTCATGAGAAAGTCTACCTTCTTATTGATGACTGGCTCGAAGCTGCAGTGTTGTGTCTGGTTCTTTGATCTGAGGTGCATCGATAGTTTACCTTGAGGGTGTTATAGTTTGATTACATTATAACTCGGTCTCCTAGCCATTCAAAATTCTGAGGTGTAAGTTGGCTATAGCATGTTCATTGTAGAAATTGGATTGCACCAATAGGGGATCTATCTACCTCGGTAGATGAGGAGCAGCCCTACGATGATCATGAAAATCAAGTCCATAAGCCCATGGCCAAGGCAAAGTGAAATAATAGGAAGAGTTTCTATTAGAGTTTTCACATTGGACTTGAATCAAATGATTAATTCATATGACGAAAATTAGGGATTTGACGAGATCACCTTAACCCTAATCTGATTAGGGCTCAAGATAGAGAAACTTAATCACACAGGTAATTGCATTGAGAGGTTTACTTTCAGTTCTGATAGGTTGGCACCATATACTGCTAGGTATCATTGATGGATTTTGGGAGCAATTAGAATGATTTGGATGATCGATCATATGAATTATCTGAATTAGAAAAGTTCTAATCCATCGAAAGGTATTTCGATGATGTCAATGATAAAGATCACGACGTATCCCATTACCATATGGAACTGAACCTAACTGGATAACACAAATAAGGATTTGGATCTAGATACCATCAATTGGACTAACCCAGTTCAATTGATTTGAATAAGATTCAATGAAATCATGCTAGCACATGATTGAGCCTAATGTTCTCCTTCAACAATCATTAAAACTTATCTCAATTGAGCCAAATATGCTTGAACTCACTCAGGAACCATTACTTGATCTGACTGAAGCTTGTCTAGGTTAGAAAAGGATTGTCTTAATTTATAAGAAAAATTTGAGACAACATCCACCATTTTTCGTCACCTGCTAAATCTTGTCCTTTGACATTGGTCAAATGTTGACCTTTGACACTTAGACATCTGCCTATGTGTCATGCACCCATAGGAGAGAACATGGGGGTTTGTCTCCCTACTAAAAAGTAGAAAGGGAGGGGGCGCATGCCTAGGGAGGCATGCGCCCCATGAGGATCATGCCTAGAGTCCCATACAGATGGGACCCCAGGTTGCTTCATGCTTTCAACTTTGGTGGCACCAAAGAGTCCTCTTTGACCAGTCTTGGCACCACCTAAGGTGGTTTATGAGGGACTCTAATCTGATTGGATCAAATGATATCATCCCACCAATCAGATTTAGATCTAATTGCACAAAGAGCCATGATTGGCTGGGATGATGTGGTACTGCATGGCACAGCTAGATCTATATAAATCCTATCTATGCCTAGAAAAAAGAGATTCTACCCTTTGCCCATGCCACAAGGCTTCTCTCCCTTCTTCTCCATGCCACCTTCAGATCTTCTCTCTCCTATCCATATTCAAGAGTTTTTGGATGCAAATTTGGTGCGATCTAAGCAAGAGAAAGATGATAGGAAAGGAAGAAGGCAGTACTGCTGCAAGAGACAATAACTGATCTTCAAAAGCCATTTCGAAGACCATCAAGATCAGATCCAAATCTAATTTTTGGAGGATAGATTAAGAAGGAGAAGATCTTCAGATCGTATCTGAGTGGATACCGGTAGAGACCAGGCACTTGCGTGGCTACATCCACAACCTCAGGCAAACGTCGGGATCATCATAGGGTAATAGGATTATCCATGACAAGGTATAATTAAATTAGATTTAATTTAATTTAATTTAATTTATTTTATCATATTGATAAAATTAAATTTTAAGAGTTTCAGATTTGATTTAGATATAAGAGAAAAATTTTTTGAAATATCTCTCTTGATCCAATCAGATCTTAGCGAACTTGACCTAGAAAACAGATTTTTTCTTTTAACTGGTATCAGAGCCAGGTTCCCATAATTAATTAGATATGATTTTATTATATTTTTGATTTAATAATTAGATGATTTTATATATCACATAAGATGTGATTAGATCTAAAATTAAAAAATTAAAATTAAATAATTTAGATCTAAGATGTATGAGATGCATGACTAGACTAGGAATAGAATTATTCTATGTATAGCCTAGCATAATCATAATTATAATTTGATTAGTTATGATTTTTAGATCTACTTATTTACTATTTTTGATACTATAAATATTATAATTAAATTTAGAAAATAGAAAATAAAATTATTTAATTTTGTTCATATGAGATATGATAGATGCATGTTTAGACTAGTTGTAGAATAGTTCTACAAAGTTATCTTGAATAAATTTAATTTGATATGATCAAATTTAAATTTTATTTTTTAGATATTTATGAGATAATTTAGATCTAAAAACATGCATGATATGATACATGAGATGTATGCAAAATATATTTTTAAGTAAGATCAATTTTTATATGTGATATATGATGTAGATCAAACTAGTTTTGTAGATTCATCATGTTTCTGATTAAGGCGTTCTCCTTAGCTGTCCGATCATAAGAACAAAGAAGGATTTAAAGACCTTCTCCTCCCATTTGATGGGACGTTCTTATGATGTGTAGGGGTGCTGCGTGTTCATCCTTAATCAGAAATCAAAAACTTATTTTCTACAAAATCCTAGATCCTAAAATTCTAGGATTTTATTTACATATTTTATTTATGAACCCTAAACATAACTAAGAATTAAGATTATAAAATATATTAGATCTAAAATTAAAAATTTTTAGATCTTAGACATATTCATAAAATTGGGTTTGGGCTTGGGTAGCTTAATTAGGTCTAGTAGTTGATCAAATCGAATCAAGAGTCAGTAAAATGGGATCAAGAGTGCTTAAAATGACCACCCTAATCGGATTAAGTCTGGGTCAAGATCGAGTCACATGAGTGATCGATCAAGTTAAGACCTAATTAGGCTCAATGGTTAGAGTCTGGATTGTAGGCTAACCTGATTGATTCTGGCTCAATAATTTAGTGTCTAAGATAAGTTTGGCAGATACGACCGACTAATTTTTAATTGGGAGCTACTCAACTCAAATACATTCTTATCAAGTTAATGGCATATTCCTTCCATCGATCTCACTTATTTGGCTATATTTGTCGAGTCAGTCTTGATCTAAGATGGCTAATAATCCGAGCTAATCCATGCCACTAGATTAGTCATAATGGTTATGACTATGTCAAGTCAAGTTTAAAGAGATCTAAATCAAATCTTCCTAAGAAAAGATTAAGTCTAAGATCTTCCACCATTGTAGATATGCGGGCCCTTCCTGGGATTGACTGTTCTTAGCTGATCATAGTGGTTCAGTTGCACGAAAAAGATGCAACCATATCTATTAGGCATTGGATGCTATAGACTGAAGGATGGATTAGGCTCAATATTCTAGATATTATGAGAGATCAAATTAGAAATCCAATCTGTGCGAATGGTGGATCTGACTTAACTAAGGAGTGGATCAATATTTCGGGCATGGTGAGATTAATGAATTAGAGACCAAGCCTGGGTGCATCATGATTAGAGAATCATTGGACAAGAGTTGTTCACTCATTGGCTAACCCATCAATAATAACTATTAGGTGAGGTGATGAGTCAGTTGATGGGACTACACCACCCACTAGAAATCGTTGATCGTGGGGATTTTCGCATCTCTACAGAGGGAGTGTAGGGATTCGAAAAAAATAATGGAAGCTAATTTATTTTGAAATCAAACTCCTAAATAAATTGGTCAAGTCTTAATTACAAAACCTAACTAGAAACTTTGATTGTCTACAGAAAAAAAAAATCTGCATCCAACCCACTAGCTCGTATCCTGGACATCCATAGACTGACCAGATCTAATTACAAGAATTGGCTCCAAAACTTCAAAATCATTTTGAATTCTGAGAAGTTAACTCATGTATTGAACCAGGATCCCCCCACCTTATCAGTCAGTCTGTCCGCTAAATAGAGAGTGTCTCTTGACAAATGGATACATGAAGATAACAAGGTCAGATACTATATGTTGGGCTTGATGTCTGATGAACTTCAGTGCCAACATGAAGATATCAAGACTGTCCACTAAATATTGGCTCACCTGCAAGAGTTGTTTGGTGAACAGAGTCACACAGTCAAATATCAGATCACTAAATAAATTTTTAAGGCTAAAATGCATGATGGGCAGTCGGTCTAAGATCATTGTCTAATGATGATCAAGGATTTGAAAGAGCTTGAGAAGCTCGGAGTGAAGTTAGATCAAGATCTATAGAATGATATAATTCTGCAATCCTTGACTGACGCATATGAACAGTCCATCATGAACTACCATATGCATAAACTTCAGAATACTCTGGCCGAACTTATGAATATGCTAGTTACTACTGAGCTTTCTATGAAAGGTTCTAAAGGCTTGGTACTTGCTATTGAATGGACTTCTTCCAAGAGAAAGTCTTTTGGAAAGAAGAAGAAGTCTGTGAAAAGACAGAAGGTGGAAAGAAAAGGAAGGCAGAGCTGAAGAAGAAGGCAGCTGACAAAAGAAAGTATTTTCATTATAATATTGATGGCCACTAAAAGCAGAACTGCTATACATACCTAGTCCTCCTAAAGAATAAGAAGGAGACAGGTCCTTCTGGAGGTATGCTCATTATTAAATCTAACCTTACGATTTTTTTTGCATCTAGTTGGGTGCTTGACTCTAGTTTTAGTACTTATTTATGCACTTCCATATAGGATCTTGAGGATAGCAGGAGGCTGAGGGATGGTGAGATGATCCTACGCATCGAAAATAGAGCAAGGGTTGCTGCTTTGGCCATGGGAACCTACCCTTTTCGACTACTGTCTGGCTTAGATTTAGTATTTAGGGATTGTTATTATGTGCCTGCCGCAAGCAGGAATTTGATTTTTATTTCATGTTTAGCACAAGAAGGCTATGTAATTAGTTTTCTTAAGAACCATTATAATATTCTTTATGAAAGAAATAAAATTACAAGTTGTTTCCTCATTAATGATCTCTACCAGTTACATATTAATGTATCTATCTTTAATATCAAGCAAAACGTGAATGCCATAAAATGACCCAGGGATAGTCCAAATGATAGGTATCTATGGCACCTATGGCTAGATCGTATAGAAGATGATAGGGTTAATAAATTGAAGAAAATTAGGCTATTGAGTTCGTTGACCTTCGAGCCATATCTAATTTGTGAATCATATTTTCATGGCAAAATGACTAAGCTCCTTTTGTAGGACATGAGAAAAGAGTCACGGATCTACTTTTCCTAGTACATACTGATGTATATGGCCCATTTGATGTGTCAACCAGAGGCAACTTTGATTACTTCATAACCTTTATCGATGATTTATCTCGATATGGATATATGTATCTTATGAGACACAAGTCTGAAGCTTTTGAAAAGTTCAGGAAATTCAGACATGAAGTCAAAAAGCAAACTAAAAAATCCATTAAGATTCTTCAATCAGATCGAGGAGGTGAATATCTTAGATGGAAATTCCTTGATTATCTCAAGCAAAAGGCATAGTCTCTCAATGGACTCTAGCCAAAATACCTCAACTCAATGGAGTTTCAGAATGGAGAAATCAGACCCTATTAGATATGGTCCAATCCATGATGAGCTTCACAGACCTTCCTAAATTTTTTTGGAGATATAGTCTGTTAACTTCAATAAATTTATTGAATAAGGTTTCCTCTAAATCTGTTCCGACCACACCGTATAAGATATGATATGGTAAAAAACCAAGTCTGAGTCATCTCAGAATTTGGGGTTGTCCAGCTCATGTCAAAAGATAACAAGCGGACAAGTTAAACTATAGATCTTTTAGAGCTCGATTCATAGGATATCCTAAAGAGTCATTAGGATATTATTTCTACATTCTAGAAGACTACAATATGATTGTGAGTTGGCATGTCATCTTTCTCAAAAAATAGTTTATTCAAGATAGCGGCATTGAAAAGCAAATCAAGCTCGAGGAGAAAGCCTCACAAGAGCTATGAGCTAAGGACCCCATGGAACCAAATTAGGTTGAGCCAATACAATCACTACCTCCTCCACCTCCTAGATAGGAAAGAATTTTCCATCCCTTTGAGAGGTACTTAGGTACTATTTCAGAGAAAATAGAGGAAATATTCTTCGTAGATAATGGGGTTCATGATGATCCCAAAACTTATGATGAGGCGATATCAGATATCGACTCCAAAAATTGGTTAGAGATAATGAAGTAAGAAATTGACTCAATGCATTCAAACCAAGTCTGGACCTTGGTAGATTCATCAGAAGGTATAGTACCTATTGGGTGTAAATGGATCTATAAGAGAAAGATTGGTGCAGATGGAAATGTAGAGACATTCAAAGTTAGATTAGTGGCAAAAGGTTATAGTCAGCACGAAGGCATTGACTATCAGGATACCTTTTCGTCAGTAGCTATGCTAAAATTTATCCGCACATTGCTTGCTGTTGCAGCCTATTTCGATTATGAAATATGGTAAATGGATGTAAAAATGACATTCCTAAATGGATACCTTGAGGAAGATATCTATATGGAACAACCGCTAGGTTTCACATCCAATGATGCCGATCACAAAGTATGCAAGTAGCAAAGATCCATATATGGACTTAAGCAAGCATCTCCGAGCTGGAATACTCATTTTAGTAATGTGATCAAATTATTTGGTTTCATAAAAAATGAGGAGGAATCATGTGTTTTCAAAAGGATTAGTGGGAGCGCTATTATCTTCCTCGTACTGTACGTGGATGATATTCTCCTTATTGGAAATGATATTTGTATGTCGACCATAATTAAAATATGGTTATCTAAAGAATTCTCCATGAAAGACCTAGGACAAGCATCCTTCATTCGAAGAATCAAAGTCTATAGAGATAGACCGAATAGGATGCTAGGTCTTTTACAGAAGATGTACATAGAGAAAGTGTTAAAGAGGTTTACCCTTCAGACATGATATTCATCTCTCCAAGAAAATGTGTCCCAACACATCTAAGGAGATTGAATGCATGAGCAATATCCCATATGCTTCTGCAATAGGGAGCCTCATATACACCATGTTATGTACACGACCTGATATAGCCCATGCTGTGAGTGTCACGGGCAGATATCAGTCGAATCTTGATGAAGAATACTGGACTTCTATGAAATATATCCTTATGTACTTGAGAAGAACTAAGGATATGTTGTTGATTTTTGGTAATGGAGAACTCCAAGTCTAGGGATATACAGGCTCAAATTTTATGTCCAATATAGATGATCGAAAGACAACATCTAGGAGTCTGTTTGCATGTAATGGTGGTGCTGTTAGTTAAAAAATTTTTAAGCAGACAATGATAGTATATTCCACCATGGAAGCAGAATACATCGTTGCATCAGAAGCTGCGAAGGAGGCATTCTAGTACAAAAAATTAGTCATAGAGATCGGAGTGATGCCATCGGATGCCATTTCTCTGTACTGCCGCAATAATGGCACCATAGCTCTTGCTAAGGAGCCAAGATCTCATCAGAAATCTAAACACATCAAGCGGTGATATCATCTCATCCATGATTATCTCGAGAAAGATTATGTCTAGGTCAAGAGAGTTGACTCCACATACAATGTGGTAGACCCACTCACAAAGCCATTGGGCTAGTAGAAGATTGAAACCTACCTTAAGAAGATGGGACTTAGATTTGTAGCCAATTAGCTTTAGATCAAGTGGGAGTTTGTTAGATAAGTGTATCCTAGAAGCCAGAATTGGCTGACACTTGTAATACACATCTAAGGACAAAATTATAATTTTTTGATCATAAATAATAAAATGAATTATTTTCAATCATAATGTGTATTTGAAAGTGTCTGTGATACAACCCTTGAGTTAATGGTAATAATAGTTCATATTTTCAAGAGTTGAAAATTTAAGACATGAATTTTCATTATTAACTCATAAAATGCTTCTGACCGTAGGATCATCATAAGAATGATGATTGATCCGGAAGGTTGGTGTACGATCGCTTCTTTTGGATAGATGAGTCTTGAGTCTATGGTGTAGAGACACCAGAGCGAGATTACAGATACTTGTTAAAGAATGAGGGCACTGAGCGTGACCATCTCGAGCAGTCATGAGAAAGTCTACCTTCTCGTCAATAACTAGCTCAAAGCTGCAGTGGTGTGTCTGATTCTTTGACCTAAGGTGCATCGATAGTTCATCTTAAGGGTGTTATAGTTTGACTACACCATAACTCGATCTCCTAGCCATTCGGAATCCTGAGGTGTAGGTTGGCTATAGCATGTTCATTGTAGGAATTGGATTGCACCAATAGGAGATCTATCACCTCGGTAGATAAGGAGCAGCCCTATGATGATCATGAGAATCAAGTCCATAAGTCATGGCCATGGCAGAGTGAAATAATAAAAAGAGTTTCTATTAGGGTTTTCATAATGGACTTGAATCGAATGATTAATTCATATGACGAAAATTAGGGGTTTGACGAGATCACCTTAACCCTAATCCAATCAGGGCTCAAGATAGAGGAACTTAATCACATAGGTAACTACATCGAGAGGTTCATTTTCAATTCTGATGGGTTGCCACCATATGCTGCTAGGTGTCACTGGTGGATTTTGGGAGCAATTAGAATGATTTGGATGATCGATCATACTAATTGTTTGAATTAGAAAAGTTTTGATCCATCGAAAGATGTTTCGATGATGTCGATGATAGAGATCACGATGTATCCCATTACCATATGGAACTAAACCTAATTGGATCACACAAATAAAAGTTTGGATCTAGATATCATCAATTGGACTAATCTAGTTCAATTGATTTGAATATGATTCAATTAGGTTCAAGAAAATCATGCTAGCACACGATTGAGCCTAATGTTCTCCTTCAACAATCATTAAAGCTTGTCTCGACTAAGCCAAATATGTTTGAGCTCACCCAGGAACCATTACTTGGTCTAACTGAAGCTTGTCTAGGTCAAAAAAGGGTTGTCTTAATTTATGAGATAAATTTGAGACAATACCTGCCATTTTCCATCATCTGCTAAATCTTATCCTTTGACTTTGGTCAAAAGTTGATCTTTGACACTTAGACATCTGCCCATGTGTCATGCACCCATAGGAGAGAACATGAGAATTTATCCCCCTACTAAAAAGTAGAAAGGGTGGGGGCGCACGCCTAGGGAGGTGTGCGCCACATGAGCCCTAGGCGTGCGCCACATGAGGATCATGCCTAGAGTCCCATACAGATGGGACTCCAGGTTGCTTCATGCTTTCAACTTGGGTGGCGCTAAAGAGTCCTCTTTGACCAGTCTTGGCACCACCTAAGGAGCTTTGTGAGGAACTCTAATCTGATTGGATCAGATGATGTCATTCTACCAATCAGATTTAAATTTGATTGCACAAAGAGCCATGATTGTCCGGGATGATGTGGCATTACATGGCACAGCAAGGTCTATATAAATCCTATTTCCGCCTAGAAGAAAGAGGTTCTACCCTTTGCCCTTGCCACAGGACTTCTCCCCCTCCCTCTCCATGCCACCTTCAGATTCTCTCTCTCCTATCCACGTCCAAGAGTTTTTGGGCACAAGTTTGTGAAGGAAAATCCTGATTTCTCGGACCAGGTTCATTCAGATCTGATATGAACAAGAGATATATTTTAAAATTTTTTCTCTTTGATCCAAATCAGATATGGGATATTTCAGATCTGATCTTTATTATTTTAATAATATAAATAAAATATAGATAAATTAAATCATATTTAATTTATCTTGATGTAGGGTAATCCTATTACCCGTTGATGATCCTGTATGCAGCGGAAGATTCTGGATCTAGCTATGCAAGTGCCTAGTCTCTACCAGTATCCACTTAGGCTGGATCTGGAGATCCTCTTCTTCTCTATCACATCTTTAAAAATCAGATCTGGATCTGATTTGGAGAATCTTCAAAATACCTTTCGAAGATCAGTAGTTGTCCTTTGCAATAGCGCAGCTGTCGCCTTTCTCTCGTCTGGATTGCACCAACTAAGATCCCAAACTACTTTGGGCATGGAGTGGAATGGGAGAAGATGCACTTGGCATGGAGGAGGGAGAGACAAATAGCCTTGCGGCTAGAGAATTCAATTACCTTTTGAGTTGGGCGCAGGGTCTTATTTATAGACTATGCATGATCCAACTCCTCTTCTTCCCAACCAATCAAAATCCTTTATGAAATTAGATCTAAATCTGATTGGTGGGAATAGAGTTCCTTGGATTCCTCCTTTGATGGAACCTAAGATCAATCAAACTTGGTTCTTAGGAGAAGTCTAATCGAAATCCAAAAAGGAGATGGAGTTCCTGTCCAATAGGGACTCCCGGGCGCCTCCAGCTTGGGCACACACCAAGGGTGGCATGCACCCTCCTCCTTGCCAGGTTCTGACAGGAAGACAAGCCCCCACCAATTTTCCAATAGGTGCATGACACGTGGACAGAAGTCAAAGTGTCAATGGTCAACATTTGACCAGTCAAAGGTCAACTTTTGACCAAAGTCAAAGGACAAGAAATGGTAGGTGACCAAAAATGGCAGGTGTTATCTTACAAAATAAGTCAACCCTTTTCTAATCTGGATAGACTCCAGTCAGACCAAGTGAAGGCCTCTTATCAAGCACAAACTCCTTTGGCACAGTCAGGACAACTATTTATGATAGTAAAAGAAGAACGTTAGGTTCAATCGAGTGCTAGCATGATTTTCTTGAACCCAATTGAATCTCATTCAGATCAATTGAATTGGATCAGTTCAATTGATGATCACCAGATTCAAACCCTTATTTGTGTGACCCAGTTAGGTTCAGTTCTGTATGGTAATGGGATATCTCATGATCTCTATCATCGACATCATTGAAACTCCTTTCGATGGATCAGAACTCTTCTGATTTGAACAACCAAAATGATCGATCATCTAAATCATTCTAATTGCTCCCAAAATCCACCAGTGATACCTAGTAGTATATGGTGGCAACCCATCAGAGCTAAATGCGAACCTCTTGGTGCAGCTACCTGCGTTATTAACTTCTTCAATCTTGAGCCCCAATCAGATTAGGGTTTAGGTGAACTCGTCACACCCTAGTCTCAATCATATGATGTAATCATTCGATTGAAGTCCGATGTGAAAACCTAAATAGAAACTCTTTCTAAATTTCACTCTACCATGGCCATGGGCTTCTGGACTTGATTCTTAAGATCATCATAGGGCTGCCCCTCTACCATCGAGGTAGATAGATTCCATCTTGATGCAATCCAGTTTCTATAATGAACATGCTATAGCCAACATACACCTCAGGGTTCTGTATGGCTGGGAGACCGAGTTATGGTGCAGTCAAACTATAACACCCTCAAGGTGAATTGTCGATGCACCTCAGGTCAAAGAATCAGACACACTACTACAGCATCGAGTCAGTCATTGACGAGAAGGTAGACTTTCTAATGACTACTCGAGGTGGTCACACTCAGTGCCCTCATTCTCTAACGAGTATCTGTACTCTCGCTCCGGTGTCTTTACACTGTAGACTCAAGACTCATCTACTAAGAAGAAGCGATTGTACACCAACCTTAAGGATCAATCACCATCCTCATGATGATCTTATGGTCGGGAGCATTTTATGAGTTAATAATGATTATTCATGTCTTAAATTTTTAACTTTTGAAAATGTGAATTATCATTTCTATTAACTCAAAGGATGTATCACAGACACTAAATGCGCATATGTGATAGTAAATAACCCATTTTATTGATTTTAGTTAAAATTACAATTTTGCCCTTAGAAGTGTATTATAAGTGTCAGCCAATTCTGGCTTCTGGGGCACATATATCAAACAATCTACCACTTATCCTAAAGCCAATTGGCTATAAGTCTAAGTTCCATCTTCTCAAGGTGGGCTTCGATCTTCTGTTGGCCCAATGGCTTTGTAAGCGGGTCTGCCACATTATCTATGGAGTCGACTCTCTTGACCTCGACGTAACCCTTCTCGAGGTAATCATGGATGAGGTGGTATCGCCGCTCAATGTGCTTGAATTTTTGGTGAGACCTCGGCTCCTTAGCAAGGGCTATGGTGCCATTGTTGTCGCAGTATAGAGGAATAACATCTGATGGCATTACTCTAATTTCTGCAATAAACTTCTTGTACCAGAATGCTTCCTTCATAGCCTCTGTTGCAGTGATATATTCTGCTTCCATGGTGGAATCTGCTATCATGGTTTTCTTGAAACTCTTCTAGTTGATAGCACCACCATTGCACATAAATAGACTTCCAGATGTCGACTTTCTATTATCTACGTCGGACATGAAATCTGAGTTTGTGTATCCCTGGACTTGGAGTTCTCCATTACCAAAGACCAACATCCTATCCTTAGTTCTTCTCAAGTACTTAAGGATACATTTCATAGAAGTCTAGTATTCTTCACCTGGATTTGACTAATATCTGCTTGTGACACTCACAGCATGGGCTAAATCAGGTCGTGTACATAGCAAGGCGTACATGAGGCTCCTTATTGCAGAAGCATAAGGGATCTTGCTCATGCATTCTATTTCCTCAAGTATGCTAGGGCACATCTTCTTGGAAAGATGAATACCATGTTTGAACGGTATTAATCCCCTCTTAGAGTTTTCCATACTAAACCTCTTTAGTACTTCCTCTATGTACATCTTCTGTGAAAGTCCTAGCATCCTATTCGATCTATCCCTATAGACCTTAATTCCTAGAGTAATGGATGCTTCACCAAGGTCTTTCATGCAGAATTTCTTGGACAACCATATTTTGACTATCATCAATATGGGAATATCATTCTCAATAAGGAGGATGTCAACCACATACAGTACGAGGAAGACAACAGCGCTCCCACTGACCTTTTTGAAGACACACGGTTTCTCTTCATTTTTGATGAAATCAAACTTTTTGATCACATTATTGAAACGAGTGTTCCAGCTCCAAGATGCTTGCTTAAGTCCATATGTGGATCTTTGCAGCTTGCAAACTGAAGGGAAATCCTGATTTCTCGGTCCAGGTTCGTCCAGATCTGATTAGATCAAGAGATATATTTCAAAAATTTTCTCTTGATCTTAATCAGATCTTGATATGTTTCAGATCTGATTCTTATTATTTTAATAAATAAAATAAAACAAGATAAATTAAATCAAATTTAATTTACCTGATTTGGGTAATCCTATTACCCTATAGATGATCCTGATTGCAGCGGAAGGTTCTGGATCTTAGCCACGCAAGCGCCTGGCCTCTACCGGTATCCACTCAGGTTGGATCTGGAGAACCTCTTCTTCTCTATCACACCTCCAAAAATCAGATCTGGATCTGATCTGGAGGATCTTCAAAACTCTTTTGAAGATCTGCAGTCGTCCTTTTACAGCAGCGCAGCCTTCTTGCTTTTGATCGCCTTTCCTTGATCTGAATCGCACCAAACTAAATCCAAAACACTTTTGGACGTGGAGAGCAAGGGGAGAAGAGACTATGGCATGGAGAAGGAGGGGAGAGGCAGCCTTGGGGCATGGGAAATCTCATTGAATTCACTTAGGATTAGGGTTGGACGCAGGGTCTTATTTATAGACCTCTTGTGATCCAACTCCTCTTCCTCTCAACCAATCACAACCCTTTGTGAAATCAGATCTAAATCTGATTGGTTGAAAAAGAGACCCCTGGATTCCTCCTTAGAGGGATGCCTAAGACCAGTCAAACTGGATTCTTAGTAGAACTCTGATTGGAATCCTAAAGGGAGGTGGAGTCCTTGTCCAACAAGGACTCCTAGGCGCCTCCTACTTGGGCTCACGCCACCCTTGGCGTGCGCCCTTCTCCTTGCCAGGTTCTGGCAGGGGGACAGGCCCCCACCAGCTCTCCAATAGGTGCATGACATGTGGTCAAAAGTCAAAGGGTCAATGGTCAACGTTTGACCAGTCAAAGGTAGACTTTTGACCAAAGTCAAAGAACAAGAAATGGCAGGTGACCAAAAATGGCAGGTAATGTCTTACAAATAAGACAACCTATTCTGACTTGGACAACCTCCAGTCAGACCATATGAAGGCCTCTGATTGAGCACAAACTCCTTTGGCTCAGTCAGGATAACTTATTTGTGATAGTAAAAGAAGAACGTTAGGTTCAATCGAGTGCTAGCACGATTTCCTTGAACCTAATTGAATCTCATTCAGATCAATTGAACTAGATCAGTTCAATTGATGATCACCAGATTCAAACCCTTGTTTGTGTGACCCAGTTAGGTTCAGTTCTGTATGGTAATGGGATATGTCATGATCTCTATCATAGACATCATCGAAACTCCTTTCGATGGATCAGAACTCTTCTGATTCGAACAGCTAGAATGATCGATCATCTAAATCATTCTAATTGCTCCCAAAATCCACCAGTGACACCTAGCAGTATATGGTGGCAACCCATCAGAGCTGAATGTGAACCTCTTGGTGCAGCTACCTGTGTGATTAAGTTCTTCTATCTTGAGCCCCGATCAGATTAGGGTTAAGGTGAACTCGTCAAACCCTAGTCTCTGTCATATGATGTAATCATTCGATTCGAGTCCAATGTGAAAATCTAAATAGAAACTCTTTCTATTATTTCACTCTGCCATGGCCATGGGCTTCTGGACTTGATTCTCATGATCATCATAGGGCTACTCCTCTACCACCGAGGTAGATAGATTCCATCTTGATGCAATCCAGTTCCTACAATGAACATGCTATAGCCAACATACACCTCAGGGTTCCATATGGCTAGGAGACCGAGTAATGGTGTAGTCAAACTATAACACCCTCAAGGTGAACTGCCGATGCATCTCAGGTCAAAGAACCAGACACACTACTGCAGCATCGAGTCAGTCATTGACGAGAAGGTAGACTTCCTAATGACTACTCGAGGTGGTCACGCTCAGTGCCCTCGTTCTCTAACGAGTACCTGTACTCTCGCTCCTGGTGTCTCCACACCGTAGACTTCAAGACTCATCTACTAAAGAGAAGCGATTCGTACACCAACCTTCCGGATCAATCACCATCCTCGTGATGATCCTATGGTCGGGAGCTGTTTATGAGTTAATAATGATTATTCATGTCTTAAATTTTCAACTCTTGAAAATATGAATTATCATTACCATTAACTCAAAGGATGTATCACAGACACTAAATACACAGGTGTGATAGAAAATAACCCATTTCATTAATTATAGTCAAAATTATAATTTTGCCCCTAGAAGTGTATTACAAGTGTCAGCCAATTCTGGCTTCTAGGGCACATATATCTAACAATCTCCCACTTGTCCTAAAGCCAATTGGCTACAAGTCTAAGTCCCATCTTCTCAAGGTGGGCTTCGATCTTCTGCTGGCCCAACGGCTTTGTAAGTGGGTCTGCCACATTATCTGTGGAGTTGACTCTCTTGACCTCAACGTAACCTTTCTCAAGGTAATCGCGGATGAGATGATATCGCCGCTCAATATGCTTGGACTTCTGGTGAGACCTCGGCTCCTTAGCAAGGGCTATGGCACCATTGTTGTCGCAGTAAAGAGGAATGGCATCTGATGGCATTACTTCAATTTCTACAGAAATCCTTCTTGTACCAGATGCTTCCCTTTCAGCCTCTGTGCGGCTATATATTCTGCTTCCATGTGGAATCTGCTATCACAGTTTGCTTGAACTCTTCCAGCTGACAGCTCCACATGCACACAACAAGACTTTCAGATGTCGATTCGATCATTATATTCGACATGAAGTCCGAGTCTGTGTATCCCTGAATTGGAGTTCTCCATTACCAAAGACCAACATCATATCCTTAGTTCTTCTCAAGTACTTAAGGATACATTTACAAGAAGTCCAGTGTTCTTCACCTGGATTTATCTCTCTCT